>BSBM01000001.1:1647500-1670000 GCA_027924585.1 Larix kaempferi | reverse complement strand
GGTCAGTCGAATATTCGATTGTCTTAAGATCCGGATAAAATCCGCCCAAGCTCCTTGCAAATCACCAGGGATCTCAAGACGCTGTGCAGAGATCCACCCCTGATTCCAAAGAGTAGTTGTTCCCAGATCCTCTACATCCGCCAAAAAATGACACCCTCTAACTGCCAAAAAATTCCTCAATTCCATAGGAAGGACATGACCTCCCCTACAGCCAACCCAAGAGTCCAGACCCATACGAATAAGGCACCCATTTCCAATCCTCCACACTAACCCAGAGCCAACCAAGTGAAAATGTTGCACCACCGCTTTCCAAACTACAGAGCAATTTTCCCTCGACTTATTGCCCAGCCGAATCCATTCAAGTAGAGTTAGTGGTGCAATATATTTGTGATATACCACTCTAGTCCAGAGACTCTGAGTATGAATAAGTCGCCACAACACCTTGGCCCCCAAAGCTTTTGCAAACAAAAATATATTCTTTAACCCCCATCCTCCCAGAGCTTTTGGGACCGCAATTTTTTCCCATCTAACCCACACCAACGCTCGCTTGTCACACGTACCCTTCCAAAGAAAGGCAAAACACAAACGACGGATCTGCTCCAATACTCCTTTGGGGATCCAATCAAGAGACATCCAATACACCGGAATTGCTTCCAAAACAGATTTAATCAGCACCAGCCTCCCTGCCCGGGAGAGCCATTTATGACTCCATCCATGAAGACGCTATTCTAATTTAGCTAATAACTGTGATATCCCTCTCTTTTTGTATCCTATTGTTTTGAAAATATGTCATAATTTGTAAGTGGCCCAGGTGAGGAGCTCAAGGCCAAAGCCCCACCTGTGGACCTTGAAAACATTCCTAAGTTATTTCCTAAATGTTATTTTCGGCTTAGGTGACTAAGGACATGACGCCACTTAAACAACGAGGAAGATAACCACTAAGGGAAGAAGAAGACTGGATAGGAAGCCATGAAGGTCTAGAATCTTGATGACGAGTGCCATCTTAGTGGTCTTAGACACTTACAACTATTCACTCAAAATCTCAAAGATATAGTGTCGCCTTAAAGCCCTAAAACAAAAACTAGAATTTAGAATAATAGCTTATTTTGCATGGGCAAGGAAAAGACCAATAAATGGTACAAGTAAGTATTATGCTCATAATATGAAATAAAGTTATTACTACCATGACCATATTACTGCTAAAATGGAAAAGAGCCTAAGTTGTTCCATTTTACCATAACATTATCTTACTATTATCAAGAAGAGGAAGAGGTAGTTTCTCCAATTAATGATTAATATGTTACAATGTTGTCCTAGACATAGGAAGTATGCCATCATACTCCTTGAATTACCGATTCTACTAGCTACCCTGATATTTTTTTTGGGAGGTGGTCGACATGATGGCGCTCTCGACCACCATGAGGAAACACTCTTACGGATTTCTAGGAGCACGTGGAGATATTTGTGGGCACACTCACTTTTATCAAGTAGCAGGTTAAGACTAGTGGGTGTAGTGGAGAAAACTGGATGAGAGTTTGAGGGAGATTGTTGCCTTGCTGGAGGGAAACTTCACCCAGCTGTCAAAATCGATTTAGTTTTGAATAGGAAGGGTGGAAGTAGGCAAGCCTCTCGATTGCCATTTGGAATTCCTAACCCTAGCATGGACTCCGATCCATTGTTGCGAGGATCTCAACTGAGGGTGGAGAGTCTTCCTTGCCTTAGGCAGACGCTCTAAAGCTACCCACAACATTTTATTATTTATAAAACACAATGGTGGCTGGAGAAAAGAGGGAGATTGCAAATTTATTAGCAGGCGATCTGAGGGAGGTTCGGCTTGAAGGATTCTTCTGGTGCAAAAAGGACTCCGCTGGTTCAGTAGAAGATTCCGCTGGAGCACAGATGGGTTGGCAAACTATATCTCGTTGAACTGTAAGTATTTTTCATTTTAACACTTTTGTTCTGGAAGTTTCCAACCAAGTTGATTTCCGTTGAAAAAGGGGTTGTCAATATATCACTTATTGGATGTGGTAGATACAAACTCTGCTTTAACTGAACTCTGACAGAATTGCAATCTGATTTCAAGCACTAGGCTTACTCCTCTTATCAGGGTTATTATAATCTTTTGATATCCTTGAATAGATATATTTTCTTTTCCTTGGTCTTTGTTCTTTTTGTGACCTTCACCATCTTAGTAGAGTAAGGATGAGATCCCTATGAAGCAATCCTCACAAGTTATTTCCTTTGCAAAGATCTCGATAACTGAGTATCCAGTTTACGCCTTCTACTTTTAGTTTTTTTTTTAAGTCCCTATTGATAGAAAAATGCCAAGTTTATATTACTTGATAAATTGAAACTGCAACGTTTAAACCGAGCTATGTATTAGCTTATTTCGATCTCAGTTTACAACCTAAATGTCTGCACACTATTCATTTATGTGTGTTAGTCTTATGATTGCGCGTTTCATTTCAGTATGACGATTTTTTTTCCTGGTAACTACGCCTAACCTGGGTACGTTGAGTAGTGTGCGGGCTTCATAATACCTGTACGGGGTAGCTGGGTTTTTTTTTTGAGTTTTGTCTTGGTTAAAATTATGATTCATGCTTTGGAACTTCCGTCTTCTAGATAAATTCCTTTTATTGCTGCACTGTGGCATCGTCATCGTCCACCTTTAATGCCTAGATTGGATCTAGTTCTAATTATCCTTCAATCATCCGAGGGTTGCGATTACTCCACGTGAGAGGGACCAAGTAGGATCTTGAGATAATTGACGTATGGTATCTCGAGTTCTAGTTTTATAACATGTTGACAAATTTATTATGAAAAAGACTTGAGTTGTTAAAATATGATATCTTTCCATCCAACTAGATGCACGATTTGAATCTTGAACTGTACGTTTTATATTGTCAAGTTCTATTGAAGAGTTGTTATGAGTTTGGTTTAAACTGCACTTGGGATATTGGTTGGATATTACATAAAAGTCTATATTCCCATATAAAAGAATAAATGTTCCATATACATAATATTTAAATATGGCATTATTTGGCCTTGGGTATCTAGATCTTAACGTTATCTTAATTGCTAAACTCGATGGGGCTTATCGATGTAAGAGATGAACTTCCGATTTTAAATTTGTATACTTAATTATTTTACACTACCCAAAGTATGTCGCTTCTTTTACACAAAGATCTCCTCGTCCTATGCTGATAGGTTAGGAAAGGTTGTGATAATTACTCCCAAACATGTATACTCTTATATATTGTTTATGTTGTCTAAGAAGGGGGTGTGACTTACGGTTAAAGTTTAAATCGTTTTATATAAAAACACATTTTGTTAATGTTATTCTTACATACTATGTCGATGACACTTAGTATCTCTCTTATATAAATTGTGAACTCAATCAATTATATATATGTTATCGGCTTTATAAAGTAACCCTAGAAAAGGTTAGTTAAAACCACAAATGCGGATGATAGGGTATTCATACATCTTTTAAGTTCCCTCCCTATAATATAATATAATATAATATTATATATATATATATATATATACAAAATGGAATAGGCGTGAGGGCCATCTAAATGATACCCTTTATGAAAGGGCTATATTACTTTAAATGGTTAAGATATTAATATGAAAAGGTTTATTTTAAGATATTAAAATATATCTTTAAAAGCATGAAAAGGTATATGATATTATCTTAGTTGAGATATTATTATTATATAAGAAAAAGCTTTTTATATATATTTTTTATGTTGATAATACATAAGTATGAAAGTTAGGGAAAGACCTATAAATATAAACTGGGTTTCGAATGTAGGATAGGACGGCCGCAAGGGCCCGATCCATACTGTCCTAGCTTGTAATTTATTTATTGTTGAATATATTATATATATATGAAGATATGCACAGGCTGGATATCAAATGACTGGACGACCACGAAGGCCGATCCATACTATTCTATGGTAAGGAACTCTACTTTTGTATGATTTCGTAGAAATGTTTGTTGATTTATGATTGAAAGTCCAAAAGCACTCTCATTAAGTTTTTGCGGATCCCTGTCATATCTTGAGTATGGACTTGGAATGTATCGAAAGTAATCTCAAGGAGAGATGTTGTAAAAGGTGTAAAGTAAGTTTTGATTGTTGAATGTAATTTCTCTACCTTAAGGGTTCTCTAGGAGAAGGCCATTAGGTAAAGAAAGTGTCAACAATGATGCAACAAAAGATGTTGCAAGATGTAAACTGTTGTCTCGACAAATGAATGAAATGACCTGCCCTTTGTGGATGTAGCCCAATAGGGGTGAACCACCTGAAATTGTTCTCTTCTTATGTGTATGTGTGTTATTGTTGTTGGTATGTATTTGTTATGGGAATTTTCTTGATGTCATGAGTTTAAATGTATGGTTGAAGGGAGACCCAAGGAGCTGCAATGATAATACTTAATAACATAAGCAAATTGACTTTTATAAGAATGTCAAGTGTATGCACAAGGATTAATTACAGGTTGGTTGTTTTCTTATAATGTTTTATTGTGAAGATCTTTAAGAGAAGAAATTTTTAATGTTCACCATAATACTAACTCACAAATCTTGGAGATGTTAGAATAACCAGTACCAATTAGCCTTCAGATAAGCATTTGGTTTCAAGTGAAAGCCAAGGTACTTTAAACCATCATCAATATCCAAAGTCCTGTAAGGTAGTCTGATTACCATTCTAAGAATCTCCTGCTCGATTAAATGCGAACATGTGATTGAAGACTTGTCAATATTCACTAACATACCCGCAACAACTTGCAATAAATTGAGACCTTCAACCACCTTATCAATATCCTGACGTGTGCCATCACAAAATATCAGAATGTCATCAATAAAAAGGAGATGTGTAATATACAATACCTGAGAAATGGATATGCCTCGAAAGGAACCATCATCTTTTGCTTTCAGAATAAAACGACTGAGTCCTTCAGCAACAAGGAGAAACAACAGCGGAGAGAGTGGACAGCCCTGTCGTAGGCCCCTTCCTACTTGGAAGAATGGGTTAGCAGAACCATTGATCAGTACAACAAAGCTCACCGTAGTGATGCGCCTGCCATAATCCAACGGATAAATTCGTAGCAGAAACCCAGGTGAGTTAGAAGCATCCGAATATAGATCCAACTAACCCTATCAAATGCTTTTGAGAGATCAATCTTAATCACAGCACCCTTCTGTTTCTGCACTTTCAGAGTGTGTAATCCCTCCTGGGCAACACCGATGGCCTCATGTATTTGTCGGCCTTCCAAGAATCCAAATTGCTCACAAGAAATATGCTGAGACAATATATTCTTGAGTCTCCTCGCCATAACCTTAGAGATGATCTTATAGATACAATTGCAGAGAGAGATAGGTCTGAATTCATCAAGACTGTCAGGCTTATCCACTTTTGGAATAAGAGCAATAAAGGTCGAATTAAAAGGGCCATGTACAAACCTAGCCTTTCGCGATTCTTCCACCACATTCAGTAATTCCTCCTCGAAGAAGTCATAGAATCCTAAGAAGAATTCTAAGGCAAACCATCAGGCCCAGGGCTTTTATCTTTCTGAAAGGAATGCATTACTAGCGAGAGCTCAGTTGGAAACACTTCCTCCATCAACTGTCGATTTTCTTCCTCCCCCACAAATCGTGGGAAAAGCTGAGTAACACGTATAACCTCAACTATAGAGGCCCCAGGTTGTGCAGTGAATAATTCTCCGAAGTGTCTAACACCCAACTCCGCCAATCCATCAAAACTGGAGACCTGTTCCCCATCGGCTGAAGATAATTCCCAAATAGAGTTTGTGAATTTTCTCCCTTTTGCATATGCTTGAAAAATTTTTGTGTTCTCATCACCGCACTGGAGCCAGATCGCCCTACTTTTCATTCTCCACATCTCTTCTCTCTCACACAGTATCACATTCCTGCGACGTTCCCATTCCATCAACTCACCTTTCTGCTGATCATCCAAATAGCCCATTCCCTGACAGTGTAAAAGTTTATCAATATTCAATTCAACATCCTGTAAATGCTGATCATCTTTCACCCTTTTTTCATGATCCCAGAAGATAGTGGCCTCTTTAATTCGTTTAAGATTCTGATGAAAGTGTGCACCCGCATGCTCCAGATAATCTAGAGGTCGATGAACCCACAGATCCTGAACCAATTTATGAAAATCCTCCTCCTTCAGCCAACTAGGATTGAATTTGAAAGGACTTGGCGGTTTATTTCTTCTGCCTCTTAACTCCAGGAAGATGGGGCAGCGGTCATATACCCCACCTGACCCTACCCACTGCCTGACTACATCAACCCCCAGTGCCAACACATCGGCCACCAGAAACCTATCCAGTCTTTTAGCCACCCTTTGGTCCCCTGTTCTCTTATTCCTCCAAGTTGGAGTTAACTTGGTTGGTAGGATGTCAAGTAGATCCTTCCTAGCGAAGGCTTGAATGAAAAAATCTGCCAATGAATCCGGAGCAGCCCGAGGCCCCCACACTTCAGAAGTCCCCAGAGAAAGATTGAAGTCCCCTCCCATAATCACATCCCTGCCTTCAAAAAGATTCATACTTAACAAGGAGTCCCAGAATCCAACCCTATTTGAATATGGCCCGTAGATATTGAGAACCGTGATCAACCTACCAATCTCAACATCCCAAACTTCCAAACCGATGCCAGAAGAGATACCCCAAGAACTATCATAACGACAACTCTTCACCTTCCACCCCGAGGCCAGCCCTCCAGATCGCCCCCGAGCATCCACTCCTACAAACTTCCATCCTGGAAGTAAAGATTCTAATGTACTAACAACCTCCACACTGCCACCCAAAGTTTCTTGCAGCAGTAAAACATCCGGTTGATTTAGGTCCACCAACCTCCTAAGGGACGATTTTTTAATGGGACTCGCCAACCCACGACAGTTGTAGGACATTATTTTCCTGAGATACCCCCCTCCAGGGCTTTCGCTGCTCCAAGTGCCCACTCAATAGAAGATTGTGTACCCATCACTAAATCAACTTTAGCCCGATCTTGTGCTTTAGACAAAAGGTATTTTCGTCCCCGACCTTTTCCCCCAACACTACAAGCCAATTCAGGAAGTCCCCTCCCCTCCGATTCGTCGACAGAAATCTCCCTGTTTCTAAGAGCATATCGGATACTTCGACCCTCAGAACTGCAGGAGTGTAAGGTGGATACAATGGAGGGCGTGAATACACAATCCGCATCAGGCAAATTACCAGGAGCTACAGGACATTGTAATCCGGTACAGGCTAGAGAAGTAGTCCCAAGACGACCCCCTCCCAAAGCATTAGAGACATCAAAAAAGGAATCTGCAGAAGAAAAGAAATGAGACATACCCAGGGGATTCGCAATTGAACCCCGTCGTATAATGGACTACTCCTGAATCTTACTGGAGGTGGCTCGAGTCAAAGAAGTCGCGGTACACAAAGAAGTCCCCACAGCATCCAGAACCGCACTCCCAATAGTCTCCATTCCATTGTACACCAAAGGAGGCAAATATGCCTCTGCTCCATGCATCCCGCGGTTGTCGGAAGGTACCCCCGAATCAGTGTTCACCTTTCTGTCAAAAGCAGGCCCACTACCTTCAACCACCACTGCCTGAGGGTTCACCAATAACTTAGGATCAACTCGTTCTGTGACATCTTCATCGACCAATGGCTTACTGGTCCGAAATGGTAAGGGGCAGCAGGCTATTAGATGTCCATGAGCGTGGCAGTGGTGGCACCTAAACGGTACACCCACATAATCCAGAATTTGAACAAAGTCCCCATCCTTGGATTGAATAGTAATCTCAGCAGAGAGCCCCAGTCGAAGGTCAATTTTAACCAATATCTTTTCCACCGAGTATCTGCTAGTCTCATAATGGGAGTAATCAGAACACACATATTCACCTAGAAAATTCCCTATCTCTGCAAACCGAGTTTCATTCCACAAGTGCATGGGGAACCCTGGAAGCTTCACCCACAGCGGTTCTGCAACAATTTTCTCCGATTTTGAGTCGAAAAAGGGGGTCCAGCTTTTCAGAATGATAGGGATGCCCAACATCGACCATTGTCGATTTAAAACAGCATCAACCTCCCCTTTGTTCAATAGAATGAAAGAAAACCATCCTTTCGTCAACACCCGAATATCAGGAGCAGTAGACACTAAATCCTTCCACTGCTCAGCCGCCCAACGCTGTAGAAAACTGCGACCAAATCTTTTGCCCCGAACATGACCAACCAGTGCTGTGTGAGTGAAATCCTCCGCTTCTTCCATCGAAACATCCACCCCCAGCACTAACTTGTCCTTTCGCTTCCGTTCAATAACTCTCTTCACAGAATGTTTATGAGAGTTAGCCTCCGCAGAAGCCCTTGTTCGTGGAGCAGTCACCCTGGCAGAGGTATGTGAATCAGTATGATTCCCATCCCTGTCTTGTGCATCCGCGGGCCCATAATGGACCACTGGCCCCCTACCTTTCAAGAAGGGTCCAGAAAAATCCCTTGTCCCATTCACCACAACATAGTCATTTCCAACAACATAAATACCACTATCCCGTACCCCATCTGAGGTGTATGCCACTGCCTCCTCCATGCCACCCCAGATGTATCCTCAATACGGCTAGATCACCAATCCCAGGCACCAAACAATCAACAACTACACTGACAGAACAATAATCCCAGATTAAAAAACTCAAAAACAGCTCGGGACCAGCCCCCAAGTCACCATTCCACATCCCCACGCTTCCCGAGAGGCCCTTCACACTACCACGGTGAGTGTTCAAGACCGGCCACCTGCAAGCCCCATCAAAAACTCCACACTGCACCCATATCCAAAAAGTTGCTGGTCAAACCGATTCATCGGAGTACAAGTGCCCTCGATCATCCTCAGTAGCTCAAAACCCCGGTTCCCCATACCGCCATCGCCCCATTATCATCTGCTCTCATCAGCATCATCGAGCATAACATCAATATTGTGTACCCGTGGAAATGATATTACGAGAGGAATCAATACAAATATAGAACGTTCGATCATCAAAGAATCAGCAAGGATTTAGCACCAGTAACAAGAATCTTCATATTTTAGCGTACACCTGAGGATCTCCATTTCTTGGAACTGTTCAGCATGTCAACCTGAATACCTTCCACCCATTTGTGAACTATTCAATGAGAGGAATCAATACAGGAATAGAACGTTCAATCCTCTGTAGGAAACAGCAAGGATTTAGCACCTGTAACAATAAACTCCAAGGTTTAACGTACTCCTTGGGATCTCTATTTTCTTGGAGCTCTTTTTCCCTCGCCCATTTCGAATCTCCAGCATTGGCATTATTAGCATTATAAACATTAATAAAAGTAGACATTACACATTAGTAAAAAACATTAAATATTAATAAACATTTTAAACATTTCTCAACATTATAATTTTCATTAATAAACATTTAAACATTCATTAGCATTAGTCAACATTATATTTTAAAAATAATTGAAACTATGTATTTATGTTATGAAATGCTAAACAATAGTAATATTAGTTTACATTAGACATTATACATTAGTTTACAATAAACATTAGAAAACATTAAACATTAAACATTAAACATCAGAAAAATATTAATAAAGACATTAGCATTGGCATTATTAGAATTATAAACATTAATAAAAGTAGACATTACACATTAATAAATATTAAAGATTATTAAACATCACACATTAGACATTAAATATTAATAAACATTAAATTTAGACATTAGACACTTAGACATTATTAAATATTATTAATAGTAGGCAAATTATTAAGCATTAGAAAAACATTAATAAAGACATTAGTATTATTACACATTAAATATTACAAAACATTAATTAAGACATTAAATTGGCATTATTAGCATTATAAACATTATTAAAACTAGACATTAGACATTAGCCATTAAATATTAATAAACATTAATATTTACATATTAGACATTAATAAACATTTAAATATTGAGAAACATTAGTCAACATTAATAAGATTAGTTTACATTAGACATTAGACATTAGTTTACAGTAAACATTAAAAAACATTAATGTTTACAATACATTAGTTTACAATAAACATTAGAAAACATTAAACATTATGCATTATTAAACATTAAACATTAGAAAAAATTAATAAAGACATTGGAATTGGAATTATTAGCATTGTAAACATTAATAAAAGTAGACATTACACATTAATAAATCTTAGATATTATTAAACATCACACATTAGACATTAAATTTATACATTAGAAACTTAGACATTGGACATTATTAAATATTTTTAATATTAAGCATTACTAAACATTAGAAAAACATTAATAAAAACATTAGCATTATTACACATTAGAAAACATTAAACATTACAAAACATTAATTAAGACATTAAATAAGCATTATTTGCATTATAAACATTAATAAAACTAGACATTATACATTAATAAACATTAGAGATTAATAAACAACACACATTAGACATTGGACATTAAATATTAATAAACATTAATATTTACATATTAGACATTAATAAACATTTAAACATTGAGAAACATTAGTCAACATTGAAAAAAAATTAAAACTATGTATTTATGTTATGCAATGCTAAACATTAGTAAGATTAGACATTATTAAACATTATTAGACATTAGCATTCTTAGACATTATTAACATTATTAGCATTATTAGACATAATAAATGTTAGACATTAAACATAATAAACATTTGACATTAGAAAGGATTGTACATTTTTAAACATTAAACATTAATAAACATTAAAGATTACACATTAAACATTACCATTATTACACATTAGATATTGTCATTAGAATACATTGGACATAGGTATAAATAATAATGTGTATTTGTACAATGATATGGTTAAATAATAATAATTATAAAGCTATCGATGATTAATGCAAGTATTATTATTAATAATAATTGCATAATAGTCATTTTTATTCACAATAACCATATTAAACTTTAATCATTAGAACATTAAAACATAATACGTTAAGATGTTATTTTTAGAAAGTAAACATTAAAAGAGTTTGAAGATTATTAAATCAACATTCATAAAATAGTTTCAATATTATAAATTAGAAATTATTGTGAACACAATTTTGTGAGAGTTTATTTTAATTATTGTGAAATTAATTCTTTTTGTTTATTTTTTTATGGTAGACATTTCTCCTCATCGGTATGGATCCAACTATTTGGTTTAACCTTCCATTTGAAATAATTGATATGGTATCTCAATGGATTCCTTTCTCGATTTTGTTTCGATTTAGACTCGTATGTAAGCATTGGGATGTTGTTCTTCGAAACCCTTCTTTCCAGTCTGTATGCAATCGATTGTCAGAAGATAAATTTGGATTTGTGGTTCCTGTATTCCATTCTGAAGGAATCGAGTTCAATGCTGCATACCTTAGCGACAAAGGTCGCATATCTCATCTACTTCTTCCATTTATAAATTGGAGATACAAAATTTAGTGTACAGTTGGATCCATGCTTTTGTTATCTTCACCAACTGGATCCTCATTTTCAAAAAGATATTTTCTTATGAATCCATTTACAAAGGAATTTAGGAATATAGGCTCTATATGGGTTGGTGATGGAGGTTTGTTCACATTGGTGGAAAAAGTAGGTTCTCGAAAATATGATTGGATTGTTCTAAAACATATTTCTGATAGAGTGCAATCAAAATTTTACATGTGTAGCAGCCTCGATACTTACTCGAAGAAGACAAAAATACCTTATGCTAGCATTACACCCTCTAAGGATGCAGTGTTCTATGAAAGTAAATTCTATTGGTTGCATTTAGACACAAAATATGATGACTACCCTAAATATGGCTACACTATCTACTGGTTTGATCTTTTTCAAAATGACCGGGGTTTATCATTTGTTCCAATCACTGATATACAATGTATGCCACTTGCCTCATACAACAACTAGCTCATATGTCTTATCAATAATGGTTCCACATCAGTTTGGTCTATTGAAGAAATAGAAAATTTTCAATTTGGTCAGCCCTATTCTGAATGGAGAGAATACTATTTTCAATATGATTGGGGATTCAAATGGAACTTGTTGCACAACATTTCTATGGATATCAATAAAAAATTCCCTGGCTATCTTCCATTACAAACAATGAATGGGATAGTTCTTTTATGCAAGAATCCACAACTTCCCTTTATGTTATATCATTTGAATATTGGCCTATGTATCCCAACAAGTATTTATAGTGTATGTGTGTCAGATATTTTTGGCTCCTCCTTCCTGTTGCTTGAAAATTTCAATGATTTCATTGAAAATGGATGTATTTTCCCACTTGCTCCGAACACGGATTCTATTGATAACCTTCCACCATTGAGTGAAGATATCATAACTTAGGCCACTTGAACACTTTCAAGTTGTCAATTATTGACATGTAATAAAATTTATTGGAATTTAAAATATCTTCAATTTTTGTGTTCTTCTTGTTTCATCGTGTGGTTGAAAATATTTACATTCTTCTTCTCTTGTCACTTTCTTAAATATTTTTAAATGTGTTTGAAATGCATATAAACTATCATTTTCTAAAATGTGTCTTGCTATTTCCAATTTTAATGATTATCTAATTGGATTTCATACAAATTACTATCAAATACGTTCATACAATTACATAAATATATGCCATGTTCACATTATCATATAATATTTTTCTCTATGTATATGTAGAAATGTCGTTTGAAGGGACAAGTAATCGTAGTAGGAAACGCACTCTCTCTCCAACATCTTGTGAAAGAACAAATGAACTTCGTCGTTTGCGGTATCAATGAAATAAAGTTGCAATAAATGAACATCGAAGGGATCAGTATCATAGAAGTAGAGCTGGTATTACAATTGAAAATGAATTTCTCAATAGCCGTAAGTATCAGAGCTTGGATGATATACTGCAAGTAACATTTCCTATTCATGTTTCCTTCCCTGAATATTTGTCCACCCAAAATATTCCTATTCTTCCACACTTTCCTAACAACAATATTCTTATTGGTGAAACATCTCGTGTTATGAAAGATGGTCGTACACATAACATGTATACAAACCAAAATCTAGAGTCTTCTATCCATGCAAATCGAACATTGGAGCATGTACCAATGGTGCAAAACACGCATATTGGAGATATTGATGTTCCTCAACAAGTAGTTCCATTTGAAGTTGTGGGTGATAGTAATATGCTTGCAAATTTGATTGATAATTTGCAACCTCCAGGTGAACATGATGCAGTTCAAAAATTGGTTATCTGTCAAAGTGAATCACCTATCCCTCATACGATATCACTTGGAACAACAAAGGTAGTAGAAGCAACACCCATATTGAATCTTGTGAAATACTTGATAATTCTTAATTATTTCCTACAAGTTTAATCATTTTTTCTTTCTCCTTACTAGTAGGGAAGTGTTCATTCTAATCCAGTTCAAGAGGGAATCCAACATCTTCCAACAACCAATGTTCGAACTAGAGAAGGACCATCTAATTATCGTCCTCCCAATTCAACCCGGACCATCAAATTGGCAAGAAAATGTAAATATTTTATGTACACTATTTCTTATTTATTTTTATATTTCTACATATTTTTTTCTACATTTTTAAGATTGACATTAATCACTCTAATATTTCTCCTTTCCAGGAGACCATTCAATGCAATCAACTTCGACAAATTCCATCCATAAGTTTTAGACAAAGAAACGTTGGTAGTACCGTGACCATTCCTTCTCGGCAGGGCCCTATTCCTAGATATCACTTTCATAGGGGCCCTCGCACAAAGTTGAGGGACCTTTTAGATGCAATCTCAGTTTCACAAAACACGCGAAAGTTTAGTGAAACCAAAACACGTGAGCGTTTCTTTGAACTAGGAATGGGAAGACCTGAGCCCACCATGTCATTTAACACGTAGGACATGAAGCGAAAACACGCGAGCATTATGGAAATACATAACGCTCTAGCATTATGTGTTTCTATAATGCTCAAGTGTTATAGAAACACATAACGCTAAAGCGTTACATAAATACATAAATATACAACATTATGTTTAATATATATACACAAAACATTATCCTTGAAACAATATTTAATATTTCCTTATAAAGAAAATATTTCCTTTATTTCCCTATCCCTCCTTATCTTCTAGGGTTTTTGGCTTCATGTTGTATGGGTTAGGAGGTTAACTAGGGATTTGGTGTTAGGGGTTAAGGGATTATAGCTAAAGGGATAAAGGGGTTTAGGTTTTGGAAATTATGGGGTTGGAGGGCTAAGGAGCTAACAGGTTATGGATTTTAAACTCGGGTCTAATGGTTAGTGGTTGAGGCATTAGAGGTAAACAGGTAAAGGGGTCAAGGAGCTTAGGGGTTAAGGGATTTAGTTCTTAAAAGTGATTTAGGGCTCTAGGTTTAGGGGGTTAGGGATTTGGAGGTTAGACATTAAGGGATTAAGTGTTTGTGGATAAAGTAAGGATTAGGTGTTAGGTGTTAGGTGCTTAGAGATAAAGGGGTTTCTGGGTTAGGGGCTTTAGGGGTTAAGGGATTAAGGGCACCAATGTTAGGGGATTAGGGTTCAAGAGGTTAAGTGTTAAACGTGAAGGATTTAAGTGTTAAGGGATTAGAGGATTAGTGGTTAAAGAAATAAGGGTTAGGGGATGGTGAAAGCTAATGCTGGCCACTCATGATGCATTAGTCGCAATGGACTCCTGGAAAAACATAAATCTAAACATCAAAAAGCAATATTAGAGCTACCTACACAAATTTTTGGAATATGGAGAAAGAAGATGAAATGTAGACAATCGGATTACCTTCAGGAATATATAAATATTATTTATAATGTAAGAATTTTGGGGGGAGACAGGATGCAGACGGGGAGCTGGGCTATGAGGGTTTTTGGGAGGGACATCCCTGTCAAGGATCGGTCAGCCTCGTGCACAGCAATGACATGGGCCGCTGATGGGAATATGGACTTCTATCCATCGATGGGGGATTGTTAGTTCTTTTTATTTTTTATTATTTTTGGCAGGAGGGCCGTTTGGCTATCTAGGGTTTGGAGAACTGTGACGGTTTGGATGAACCATTCTTACAGCCATGGAAGAACAGGAAGCCGTTGGAAGTGTATGTGACAGGTTGGACGGTCGCGTTGGATGGGGGATGCCATGTGGGAGGGAACTTGACGAGCTGGTGGATTTTCCGGTGATGGGATCTGAGATGCTTCAGCCGGCGGGAATGGAGCCGTTAAACTTATCAACCGATTTTTCTCCATTTGCTCTCTTCTCTTCGCTGGAGCAGCTTACACCTGGGAGTGGGAAGGGCCCTGTGGCGGAACAACAGCCGGTTGATCTGCTTGGGGATACGAGCTGGAGGGAAGCAGGGTTATTTTTCTCAAAGGCCCTAGGGTTTTCTGCTGCAACGGTGTCGGGTGGGGCTGAGGTGAAGGAGGGTTTCGACAGGTTTGCGGCGGAGGGTGTGGCTCGACAGGGTCGGTTGGACAATAGTTCAAGTGGGTTCTCGTCGGAGGAAGATAGAAGGGTTTCCCTCGAGGTTGCGGAGCAACGGGGTTTTGGCTCTCCGGAATGGGATGGGAGACGGGGGAAGGAGACCCGTGAGGTTGCTGAGGGTACGAAGAAGGGTGGAGGAGGCACTGTGAAGAAGCGGAGGAAGAGCGTTATCAAGATAAAAGTGGTCAGGAACTATGCGGTGGGTGAAGACATAGCGTGGGGTAATGTTCTGCAGATGGCACATTTTACCCTCGTTGGCAGGGTTATGGGACGCAATTTCTCTAGAAAGTCGGTGGCGGATTGGGTTGGGGAAAATTGGAAGGATCTGGTGGGACAGTTGCCGGTGGTGGTGGATCTGAATAGGGGGTGGTTCGCTTTCAAATTCTCTAAAGAGGAGGAGCTCCGGAGGGTTTTGAATAAGAATTGGAATCTCAATCATACTCCGATGCTGCTGAAGCCATGGCACTCTTTGTTCGATGCCAGCCGTGAAAGGGTGGATGTAGTTCCGCTTTGGGTTCGTTTGCCAGCCCTTCCTCTGCACTTCTGGGACATACAACATTTCAAACGGATTGGGGATATATTGGGGACTTTCCTGGAGGCGGATATGTCATTTGAGGAGACTCTATGTCAAAAGGTTGCGCGCATACTGGTTAACATCAATATCAGAGAGGGGTTGGCAGAAGAAATTAAGATGGAATGGGGTCCGGAGACCATCACTCAAATTCTGGACTATGAAAATGTGACGTTTAGGTGCCGACGATGTCACGCTTATGGACACCTTGTATCCGATTGCAGCCTTCCATTTCGGAATCAGACGGGGGGTCGGAGAATTCTTACTTCAGGAGATGAGGCTCGCTACACAGAGATTGGATCGGGTTCTTCCGATTTTGTACTCTCCTCTTCAGATGACCTTGGGAATGTGCCATCCGATGAGGAACCTACTCAGGTGTGTCCGGTGGTGGAAGAGACTGCGGCTGAACAGATGGAGCTGGTGACTACACAAAAGCTTGAAGATGTACTTCGGGGACCTGACTTCCCTGGTATCTCCTCTCTCTCTTTACCCCATACTGTCAATTTATTTATGAACTCAGTTACATTAATGAGGCAAGATTGGGTGGAGGGTCTGAGCAACCTTTCTCTCTCGAGCAATGTGGGTCCTGGGGGGTCTCGGTCCGGTTTTCATGATGGTAAGACGATTGAAACAGTTATGATTTCTCCCACTCTGGAACCTGTATTGGAACCTGTTACTGCTAGTATCGGAGCTGTGGATGATACCCCACATGGATTATCTGACCCTGATCCCGGTGAAGCACTTGAGGAGGATTACCTCTCTCCTACGGAGTCACATAAATCCAGATATTTACTTCATTCCTGTACGAAAACTACTTCTACGGGGCTAGGGAAAAACACTACTCCTGCTCGCAAGGGAAGGTGAAGAAAATCTAATATTCATAAGGCACAATCTAGGGCAAGGGTTGATCTAATGGAAGGGAAACAAATTTCGATTGTTAAGGCACTTAGAGCGGGGAATGCCTTGAAGAAAGGGCGTTTATGAAGATAATGTCTTACAATTGCCGGGGTCTAGCTGGGCCCAACAAGAAATCAGCCTTCAGAAGGGTGCTTACTCTTGAACACCTGGATGTGATCTTGCTACAAGAGACCTTAGGTGACGGAGATGTTATTAAGAATCGATTGGAGAGCTGGCTTCCTGGATGGTCCTTTCTCACTTTGGATGTAAAGGGACGTTCTGGGGGGCTGGCTGTGGGATGGAGGCTTAGTAATTTTAAGTTGGTGAATTCATGGGGAATGGATTCTGTTCTTTGTGTTGATGTTATGTCGGTTGAATTGGGGAACATTTTTAAGGTGATTAATATCTATGGCCCTTACCTGCATCGCATTGAGTTTTGGGACTCACTGTTTGGAAATCCCCTAATGAGTAGTGACACATTGATCATTGGGGGGGATCTAAACTTTTCACTGGGGATGAATGAGGTTTGGGGACCACATGCTCATGTGGATTCGTTGGCTGGCTACTTTGTTCAGAAGTTAATGGTAATGGGTTTGTTGGATATAGAACCACTCAAGCTGAAACCGACCTGGAGAAATAATCGCAGTGGGGATGCTAGGGTGGCGAAAAGGATTGATCATTTTCTGGTAGCTGAACAGTTGGTGGACAGATTCTTTCAGGTTCGACAGTGGTTTGGTAATGGGGGTATATCTGATCATTTCCCTATCTTTTTTGAGATACAAAAAGGGCCTACAAATCCTCCGAGCCCCTTGAAATTCAATAAATTATGGTTACAAGATGAGACCTTTAAGAATCTCTTTCTTACTAACTGGATACCCTTTGATAGGGATCGGGATCGATCTGCTGCCTTTCAGTTTGCAGATAATATTAAAAAGATGAAAAGAATGGTCAAAGACTGGGCTATTGCTAAGAAAGGTAGGGAAGATGCAGAATTGAGACAAGTGGAGGATGAGCTCTTGCGGATTTATGAGGGTGAAGGGGGAGGACTTATCTCTCAGGAATCCAAGGAGGCTCTTATCAGATTGGAAGGGAGACGGAACAAAATGTTATGTGATATAGAGGAGACATGGCAGCTGAAGAGCAGAGCGATTTGGCTAGAATGTGGGGATGATAATACAAATTTTTTCCATGCTTATGCAAGAGGGAGAAAGGCAGCTAATACCATATGGAGTCTGAAGGACGATGATGGACACACCCATATCAATTTCAATGATAAGGCCAGGTGTGGGGTAACACATTTTAAAAATTTGTTTCGGGCACCAAATCAGGCTACTATTGCTGAGGTGATCAAAGTGGCAGAGATGTTTCCTAGTTTCGTTGATGATGAAGGTAATAGGGAACTGATGAAGGCATTAACGGAGGAGGAGCTTAAGAAGGTACTCATAAGCTTTCAAAAAGACAAGAGCCCTGGCCCTGATGGGTGGACTATTGATTTCTTCCTGGATCTCTTTGAGATTCTAGGGAATGACCTTATGGCAGTTGTTGAAGACTCCAGGGAATTAGGGAAAATACCGGCAAGTTTCAATTCTACTTTTATCGCCCTCATTCCTAAGTCTAATAATGCAATGTCACTAAATGAATTCAGGCCTATCTCACTGTGCAATTGTATATATAAGATCATCTCCAAAGTTATAGCCAGAAGGATAAAAAGTATCCTCTCACAACATATATCTGCAGAACAGTTTGGGTTTTTGGAGGGTCAACAAATACATGAGGCTGTTGGAGTGGCTCAGGAAGGGATGCATAGTTTGAAGACCATGAATCTGAAGGGAGCCATACTAAAAATTGATCTATCCAAGGCCTATGATAAAGTGAGTTGGTTGTATCTTCGCCTACTTTTTACTCATCTGGGGTTTGGTATTGCTTTTATTAGATGGGTTATGTCCTGCATCACCACTGTATCCTTCTCTGTACTTATCAATGGGGCGGCTTCGAATTTCTTCCATGCTGAAAGGGGTCTTAGATAGGGATGTCCTTTATCCCCGCTGCTCTTCCTGTTGGTTGTTGAAGGACTCAGTAGGGCCATTAGCAGGGCTAAGGATGAAGGGCATTTTCAGGGGATTCCGGTGGCTACAAATCTGTTTATTACACATTTGCTATTCGTGGATGATGTTTTAATCTTATGTTCTGGAAGCAGAGGGGATACTCGTGTACTAAATGAGATATTGGAACTGTTTTCTAAGGCCACTGGTATGGAAATAAATGCAGGGAAGTCTACCTTATTCACTCATTTGCTGAGACCGGAAGAGGAGGCAGAACTCACTAGGTTTTTTCCTTTCAACACTGCGGGACTTGAGGATGGTCTGAAATACCTTGGGTTCTCGATAAAAGCTAATTTATATGTGAAGAGGGATTGGGCTTGGTTGGTTGGGAAGGTGGAGAAGAGACTGATGGTTTGGAGCCATAGGTGGCTTTCACGAGCAGGCAGACTGGTCCTGGTCAAGGCAGTACTGGAAGCAATTCCTGTATACTGGATGTCATTAGCTTGGATACCTAAAGGAATTCTTGAAAGCATTAGGAGGATCTGTTTTAGGTTTCTTTGGAGCGGCAAGAAGGATGTACAGGTAACTCCTTGGGTAAATTGGAAGAGACTTGTAGTTCCAAAAGGTTTGGGGGGCTGGGGGATTAAGAACATTTTCTTGTTTGCTAAGGCTTTGGCAGCCAAGGGGGGATGGAGACTGGTGACGACTACTAGTCTATGGACCAGGGTTATCAAACAGAAATACTTGGCCGAATATAGCATTGAAGACTGTATTAGGGTTTCTAGAAAATCACATTTGGGGGGATCGATGATTTGGAAGGCTGTGGTAAAATCTTTTGGTCTGATTGAATCCAAGTTAGCCTGGAATGTGGGGAATGGTGAAAAGCTGCTGGTAGGAAGGGACCCATGGTTGGGATGCACACATGAACATATTCTACCTGGTCATGTTATTGCGGCACTTGGAAGATTAGGGAATCACACACTGAATCAGTTGGCTGTTCCGAGACCAGTGGAGTCCTGGAGACAGAGTTGGTATAGGGGAAAACACATTGGGGCTTCAGGAACAGGAGTCGACTATCTTGGAGGTTTATATCCGTCATTTGGAAGTGGCAAATGTATTGCTGAATGATGCGGTGGATTCTCTGGTCTGGGAGGCGGATCCGGAAGGTAAGTATACACCCAAGGCAGGTTATACCTTATTAAGTTCAGAAATGGAACAGAGGGAGGTTGTCTGGTGGTGGAAGTCTCTCTGGAAGTTAAAATGCCCTGCAAAATCGAAACTTTTTATGTGGTGTGTACTCGAGAACAAAGCACCTACATGGGATAATCTGTTGAAGAGGTCCTTTCAGGGGTCAAGCTGGTGTGTGCTCTGCAAAAGGGAAACTGAGACTGATTTACACCTGTTCCTTACATGCCCCTATTCTGTTGCAGTTTGGAAGGAGTGCACAGTCTGGGTGGGATTTCTTTGTCAATGGGATGGAGAGTCGATTGGGGATGCATGGGAAACATGGTGGAGGAGGAACACTGTTAAGACATATAAGTGCCTACCTCTGCTTGTTATCTGGGGGATATGGATGGCACGGAACAATGCTATCTTCAATGAAAATCCATGCCTTCCAAAGATAACTACAGCTCAATCTATTGGTATCAGCAAGTAACTACCTGAACATATAAGGGCTGTCAATCAACGTATGAACTTGGAGGTGGAGATTGATCGATCTCGGCCATGGGCATTTTTCGATGGGGCCTCATAGCACAATCTGTGTGGGGGTGGCGCGGTACTCCATCTTTCAGATACGCATTCATTCACTCTTTCTATGGGACTCGGGGTGGGCTCTAACAACTCACGGGGGATTCACTAGCGAGGCAATATCATATCATGTCCATTCATATTGGGGGTTTGAATACTCCTAAAATGCTCAAAAATATATTGCCTTGTATTAAGGGGTCAAGGGGGGGTTTTATTTTGACATAGTAATATAAATATTGGGGGTTATTTTATTTGGGTGGGATAAGGAATAAACTCCAAATTATGGGATGGATTCATACCTCCAAATCATGGGCTCAATTCATACCTCCAATTTATTAAGATTGTAGAAAACATGATTTCTATATGGCTATACTTATATTTACATGATCTAAAATTGGTAGATTGGAAGGTTGTGGTGTGAAACATATACAATTCTCATCTTTTCTAAGCATTTCACTAAGTATTGGACTATAGGTCTTTTACATTCTTTGTTACATTGATCTCTTGACTAGGTTTCCTTTTACATATTATTCCTTCTCCACTAATATTTTGTTTGGTATTCCACTATCCAATGCTACAAATTGATAAGTTTCCCCTATAATCCTAGTGGGATCATTATTAGTATTATATTATTATTTTATTTAGCATTGTGTTTGATTATACTAAGATGTGTTAGGGCTACTGTTTGTTGTACAACTTGATAATATGATATAAAGGGGATATTAAAAATGGGTTTATAAAAATGGATACCTGTACAATATCTGGTGAAACTAGGGGTTTTCTTAATTGAAAAGGTATATTGGGAGGGGGGTTCAACAATACAATTTTAGAAGGCATTTTCCAATATTTAGTGAAATTAGGGATATTATTTAATATCCTATGAACGATCGTGCTATGTAACACGTTCACTGAGTGAACCCCCCGTGTAACAACTTTGCTGAGATGCTGAGCTTGAAACTTTTATTAATCTTTGCTCATGAGAAAGGATGCAACACATTGAATTGTTTCGGGGACTCAATGAATGTTATAAATTGGATCCAACAGATACAAGAATGCAGAAATTTGCGGTTGGTGAATATACTCACATCCATTAGGATGATCCTACTGCGGTTTGACAATTTTTCTTGCCGACATGTTTACAGGAATAATAACAAAGAAGCGGACACCGCATCCAAGGAGGGGCTATCGAGGGACTATGGCACTTGGCATGTGACAGAAACTTTAAATGGTCGGACACAGAATTACTATCATAGGCCATTTATAGAGGATCTATGAAATATAACAGCACAATATTTACTTTTCAGTCTCTATATTTTGATACTCTGTAAAAGCATATAATTTACCCACTGGTTTTTTATGTGACGGTCCAGAAACACTGACAGAAGTTAGTTATGAAAGAAGCCTTACAGGGTTGAGCTCCTTATCTATGCAGCATCATAGTATGTTTTTTTTTGTAATCTAAAAGAAGACATAACAGTTCCAACAAAGGAATATATGATCTTGAAGAATTCACTATTTTATGGTGAATCTACAGAATGTAATTTTGATCTCTACAGATGAATGAAATTACGCTTTTTTTTCTTGGAAAAAAAAAATATATATATATATATATATATATATATATATATTATTTATGGAAATTAAGTATAACTCCCAAAAAATGGGGTTCTCCTAAGGTTGGTATGTTATTTTTT